>CM040243.1:201590797-201633838 GCA_022545495.1 Chrysanthemum lavandulifolium | reverse complement strand
TGTGTACGCTCCTGTACCCTTATTGTGATCATTGGATATTTCGTGAAGTGTTTGAGGAATATTAGATCCTTTTAGTTTGATTATCTCATGACTAGTGAGACCGTTAGGATTCGCTTTTTTCTATGTATATGTTTGTTCTCCTCATTAGATATCCCAATAAGTTAGAGCGTGTTGTTTGATTTTCGCATCTCATCTCGTTATCCGCCATTACTTTGATAAGTATATGATTATCTCGTTATAAGTATTTGACCGTTGAATTGATTTCGAAAAGTATAAGTATGAATGTTCGACAAGAACTGCTTGTTCAAAAATAAGTTTCGCTTGCTCTATTCCTTGAAATTCAAGTCCGATTCGCTTTCCGATCCGTTCGCCTTGTTCAATTTCGAGGACTAAATTTTCTTTTTAGAAGGGAGAGTTGTAAACCCTAAAAACTGTAAACACGTGAAAAGACTATTTTACCCCTCTATTTAATATTTATAAAACACGAAGAATTCGTCAAGCTCATTAATTGTAAAATTTAACCTAACTCGTAAAAGTTTTGTCAAACCTAATATACAAATAAACAAAACCTTGCGACACTTTGCGTCTAAACTTATTACACGAACCAAACTTTGTTAGCACATGATAACTTAAATGTAGAGGCCCAATTAAAGATTTGGACTTGGCCTTTTTTTTTTCCCTCCCTTTGCTCAGCAACCGAAACCCCCCTCTTCTTTTTTTCTTTTCCCGTAACCTACAGTACACACATCTCACTCATGAAACCCTAATTCCTAAAGTGACGGCTGGAGTTTCTCTCCTCCTCCCATTCGAATCAAAGAACACATACAAGGCTGATGGTTGCGGGCACCGATGGTCGGTAGTCGGGTGCCGAATACGGGTTGGTTCTACTCTTGGTCGTAGGGCTGCTAGGGCAAAAGAAGGTGGCTGGTCATGGGGTTTTGCTGGTTATGTCGAGGGTTTTGGATGGCTGTGATCGTGGTATCCAAGGTTCGATGGGGGGATCTGTTTTGGTCGTAGATGTTGTCATCGGCGAGGTTTCTTGATGTTGCATTTCTTCCACTCGATCCCACACTGTGGTAATCATATCACCAATCTCGCCCCCGCTCTTTCTTTTCTTTGTTTGTTAACCATGTGTGGAAAAAATAATAAAACCCTAGTCGAATGAATTCTTGCACACTAATGAAAACGCTATATAAAATGATACAACCACATATAAAATCGTTAGCTTTTGTCGCAAATGTCATGTCATGGTTTCACCTATATAGCGAATTAAAATGAGCGCATAACCTGTTATTAGTGAATCAATTGGTCTAACAACTAAATGACATATACATTCCTTTTATTAATACCAAACTAAAATGGTTAAAACATATGTATGAACATGGGACTTTGGTATCGCCTAGTAATGGAACAAAAAGGGATCTCGTTGACTTTCATGGGTCGTTGTATACATTTTTGGGATAGATGGCTCGACACAACTAAGGTATTCATGAGAGGTCGTGTTAACTCGCATTAATCAGGTTTTGTAGCTATATGGGTCATGGGTGCTTTGGGTAGGTAAAACATGTGATTATAATGGTTTTAATAAACCCTAAAACCGACAAAGATCATATGTCGAATTTGTGTATTATAGATCCAATTTTATAAGTTCAATAATCTGGGTTTTGTGGGAAAAGTTTATTTTATGTCTTAGTTAAGTTTTCCAAGTGGTTTGGTCGAATTTGGAGTTGTCTAAGTCGTATTTTGAATTTTACAAGATCAAGTGTCAAAGTCGAGAAAACGGGTCCGAAATTTAGTTGTATTGTTTGATTTTCATTTTCAAACCATAAGTAATTGGGAGCTCTCCTTTACGTAAGTGACACTTAGGTTATAAATGAATTTCTGGAGTTTTGGAAATTTTTCCAAGGTGTCTAAATAGGTCCAATAAGTGTAAACTTTAAGGTGTATTTTCCGATTACTTTCGACAGTGTCCGACTTGTGATTTTCCTAGGCCATTTGACATAGATATAGAACCCACCAATTTTTGAGACTCTTTAACTCATGTGGGAACCACTGGATTTTGCTTGATTTCATTTGAGCTAAGTAAGTATTTTATAAAATCGTGAAAGTCTGGTCCAAATATGAGTTTAAGAAATGAAAGATAAAACATGATATCAATAAGTAACGACTTACAAAGGCATAAGAAACTTATAAAAGGAGCTAATAAGTATTATACTTAATCGTAATCCGTGTAGATTCATTGAAGAAGGCGTATGTCAGATCTTCGTGTTCGCTCATTCATTTGCTTTTCCTCATTTGCGTTAAGGTACGATATTCTCGACCTTTCAAGAAAGGTTCTCATGTTTTCCTTCCTTTGTCATATCTCTTATGCTTATTAGGATTTCCTATGCCATTGCTATGATCCCCTTCGCTTATGTGAATCGCTTGTCTCGAACCTCAGATGTTGAATCTTGTCAGATCTCGATTTGAATTTAAGATTATGAACTCGATTAGAACATTTGATTATGAACTTCCGCTTATGAATGCATGATATATGATCGAGATATGAACCTTGATTTAACATTTGATATGAACCCTTCTCGATTTGTTGATCCGTTGTTTATCCGAAACTTCGCTTAGTGAACCATGAAATATCCGATTTGGACTTTATGATATGAAACCTCCGATATATAATTATCTCGCTGACCTTTATGATGAATTATGATCCGTGTCATTTATGACAACTGTTTGACCTAAGTTAGTTTGACACCGAGCCAATATTTCACTAGTCATGGGGTTCCATGTCCGTGTCAGTTGATGCACCACCGACATGACTCTAGGGCAGAGAGTGATGTTCGCCACGCCCTTTCTCATATCTCGCTTATTGATAGTATGGCATGATTCGTCTGCTGGGGCGATGGATGCATCCTAGATCCGATCCGTTATCCGATATGTTTTGTATGGTGAATGATGTCGTGTAATACGCCTTCACAAATTCGGGAGCTAGCTACTCCATTTGTTATTGAGGTCTCCTCATATTATATAAGGTATTCGAGGTCACCCTCCGAATAAGAAAGTTACTCGATATGATATGTTCCGGCTCGCGGTAGATAACTAAATCAGATCTCGTTATTTCGTGTTAGATATTCTCGCTTATGATTCCGTATTTGTCAATGTTTCCATTTATATACCAATTATTATATGTTTATTGAATGTGTTTATGCTTTGACATGTTTATGTGACTACCGCTACTATGCTAGGATACGATTAATATGTTTATATGTGATTCGTATGGTTATCTCGATTTTATGTTAGCTTATCGTTATGTGAACTCGTTGATCTCGTGTGATGATTATGTTAGTGATAATCAATTGTTCGAGAGTTTAGTATGTATAATTTGTTTAGTTAATTTTGTAAACTTTGCCTCATCCGCAGTGTACCGTCTGCCTATGTGATCTCGCCATGTTTAAACTCGCTTATGTTAAGGTTTGATCCGAAATGGTTTAACTTATGATATCCGACTTGATAACTTGCTAATTGCTATAGTTTTCCACCGTGTTTTCTATTTGTATGTGTGATCGCCACGCTTGATCGCTATTGTTCATTGCTACGATAGTGGATAAGTGTGTTAAATGTAGACTAATTGACTTGTGTAAAGGACATGTTTACTTCTAGTAGTTGTTTCGCTAGCTTTCGTATTTCGCTTGACTTATATGTACTTAATTTGCCCGATTCATTAATTGCCCTGATTATGGTGTGCTTCAGCTTGTGTCATTAATATGCTATGTGTTTGTTCTTATTTGTTATGTGTTTCTTCCGATTTGTATTTGTGTTTCCGCAGTAATCTTCAATGATTCATGATTCTCATTCCGCTGTGATTTCGTTATCCGTATCTTTGTTTTGTTTAGTTTTTGTTTTGTTATATCTGTTCACTGGGCTTTGTAAGCTCAGCCGCATTTCTTTTCCTGCGGCAGGTTTTTAGGTATTCAAGATGAGCTTATGGGATAGCTGATTTGGGTTGAGAGTAGAGCTGAGAGCAAGATTTGACCATAGAGATCTTAGATTTATTTTGAACTTTAGCTATTTATGTTTTCTTTTTGAATATTTTGTAAAGGCTTCCGCTATTGTACAGTATTTAAAGTTCTGATATGAAACCGTATTGTGACATCTTTGCCCTTGTCGGGTTGGGGTGTTACAAAACACATGTCATTACAAGCCCGATCCAAATAGTCAATTAATCCCGATATGGTCAATGTAAATTCTCTCAAAGAGCATCTCTTATATTCCAACATTATTGACATGTAACATATAACATGCAACAAATAGCATGTGTTGCCCCAAAGAAAACTGAACCATGAAGACAATCTCGTCCCATTAATTTTGTACACACGAAGCCCCAAAAAAACATATCACGGCCCATTCCATTTACTTAATGCTCGGCCCAACAAATCTCTCATAATTACAGTCCAATTAACACCCTGTCAATACTAACACAACCCTAATAATCCGTGTATAAAACACTTCACAAATCACACACTTACCCCTAATATCTCTCAGCCAAGCCCTAAACTCTCTCATTCATCCGCCTCCCCTTTTCTGCTTCGTGAGTCACCAATCTCATCACTATCTTCCATAATCAAACCCTAACTAACCTCATGAATAATCTGCCACCATCTCTTTCACAAATCAACCATATTACTTGCCATAAAACATAATACCACACAAGACTCTTTGTCACTTTCATTGTATCTTGAAGCATATCACGTTTTCAAGATCTCCATAAGGAGGTTTCTGGTAAGGATTATGTGTATTAGATTTAATTTAAACCGAATAAGAAGGATGGATTGTAAGAGTTAAGTTATGGTCCTTTCTCTAATGGATTCGGATATTAAAAACAGGAAGCGAAGCTTCTCTATGGATCAGTGATGAAACCCTTTTTAAACTGAAAAATCATTTCAAGATTAGAAGTGTTTGAGGTTTACTGAGATCTACTGAATATTAATTTAAATCGAATGTAAGAGAGATGACACGAATGGTGTTTGTTTTGATCTTTGTTATATTCGAATACTGAAAAGATCGATGAAGATTATGTTCAATCAAAAACAATCTTTAAAAGATTAGTGAAAGATTGAACCCACTGAGATCATCCTTTAATTGATGTCGAGTTGTACAGTTGAATGATTGAGAGTGACATAGTTGAGACTAGATGTAGGTTTTGTTTAAAGTATGGATATGGACAGATTTTTTCTCGTGTGTCTGATGATGTTAATAATGAAACTGATGATATCACGTTGAGTCTTTGTTGCAATTGGTATTTGGTTTTGAGATTGTGGTCATGGTCAATTGCATCTTCATCCTCCTTCATCATTTCTGTTCATGTCAAGTCTAGTCGTGAGTCAAGTCGCTAAGCCAAGTCGCTACTTCAATAAGTCGCCACATCATTATACAAATCGCTAACTTGTTAATACAAGTCGCTACAAGATTCATTGTATCTGGACAGATTAGTGACAAGTCGCTAACTTGAAAAATGACTTCTTTTTTTTTCATGATTATTCCGACCACTTTTCCGTTTACCTTCATACATACCCAGAAAAACTGCATAAAAGATGACACTTTATGACTGTTTTGACCATGAAAAGTTACCAGTTGACCCATTTAGACCATGTGACATGACCAGATTTATTTTAACCATAAAAAATGATATTTGAAGACCTTTTACCCAACTCGCTAGAATGAATGACATGACCAAGCACGTGATGAACACAAAAAACAGTTTTATACCACAATAAAATGACCATATCAACAATCTTAAAAGAAAACCATATAAACGAATTCATCAAAGACCGCAACGAAACCAAACAAACCACATGAACCGAACCGTGTAAACAACCATATAAATCATCAACACAACCAAACCTGGCTCTGATGCCAATTGTAGGATCGAGTATATTTATTGTGTTGATGATTCGGGTGGTCTTGGATGATCAAAATACATGTTTGCCATAGTTAGAGAGTTAGTAGAGAGAGAGGGTGTTCTTGCTAGAGGTTTACACAAAAGTATGGAATATTAGATTGAAAAGCACCACCCCTTCCATGGATGGAAGGGGTATTTATAGTTACAAACATACCGTCCTCCTATCGGACTGTGGATCAGGCATACAGTGGGTAAAGACCCGTCCTTCCTCCACGGTGTTACACTACGCTAAACTAAACTAATAAAACAGTAAATAACGTAACTAACGATTTGTCTACGAGCTAACTTATGCTAGATAACACTTGGGGTGACCGAATCTTTACTATGGAATTTTCTAATTCCTAACAGTTTGTTAGAGTCAAATGCTTGTATCGAGTCATAATGGATGTTTTGCAGGAATTGTTCCAGGTCTTTAAAGAAGTAATTTTTCCAGAATTCTTTAGGAAAACAGATCAGACTCTTTCTATCAGGACAACCTGACGGCGTCGGGACTAAAGCCTGAAGGCGTCAGGCAATGTATAAACAGATTCCCTTTTCCGTTTTCTGTCTAATCTGTAATTTTTGGAAATTTCCAATTCTTAATTTTCCAGAAATATGCAAGATTCATTCCACAAGAATTATATCTTACTTGCTTTCTAGTATAGTTTTGTTTCTTATATAGTTTATACCGTCGATTTTACGCGAGGTTTCTTTTTTTCTTATAAGTGTGAAGGTTATAGTAGACAAGAAGATGAAGTACATGATGGAAGCAACACTTATTCCTTGTTCATTCTTCTTGGAGGAGGATTTAACCACAACTCTACGCATATCCTACCAAGCTAATCAGGAGAGTATTAGTTTCTCTCTTTTATTTACCTTCTTTTATCATAACTTTGATACTTTCGGGAAACATTGGCGACAATGTTCAGTTTAAGTGTAGGGAGGAAGAATAAAACGGGAACCTAGAAACTATTCACTCACTTGATTTTTGTCTTGTCCTTGGAAAATTGTGTAATAAACTATGAGAAATATTTGTTAAGGTAATTTTAGCACCAAATTTAAATTTTTTTATGGCATTTACAAGTAAAACTTTAGTATTATAAAAGCATCTCATGGATAGGAGTTATATGACTAGCACAAAAACCGTATACCACTCAAATTCTACCCCAAAAATGTGAGGTTCACCCCTAGATATTTAGAAATAAAATCATTCATCTTTAATGCTTAGTGAGTGTACCGGTAGTAGATTAGATTCTAGAACTTGTTTTGTGATGTATTGCGAGATCGCTAGTGAGACTACATTCGTGAAGTTAGGATTAACTAAATGATAAGAGGCATTAGGATAACCTTGTTTTAAACCTGTAAATTAATTACGCCATCCTCATTGGTTGAGTAATTTTCCCCACACCCTTGCGATGTACTCATCTTTAGTACACGATACCCCTAGTTAACCCACAAAGCCTATCTTTTCGCGGTTCTCGTGATGTTCTGGTTTTTGGAATATCAATGAAGAGCATTGTTTGCAATCCACCCCCAAATGTTACACCCAAATCGCCTTAGCCCACCTTGTATGCACTCATCTTTAGTGCATTATTGTAATCATTGTTTAAACCCTTACTTCAATTATCTAGTTACTTGCATGGTTGCTAAGTCGAGTCATATCCTTTGTTTTTACAGTTTTTGGACGATTGAGACTCATGGGTTAAAGTAGTAATTTATGGAGTAACGCGAAGGAACGATAAATTCAATTTCCTTTTGTCTACGTAATTAAGTACTCCAAGTGTTTTGATCTTTTCAAATCGGGTCAATTAGTGTTAATGAAATAAAAACTCAAATGTAGGGATGCTCTTATAAATCCCTTTATTTTGATGTTATCTTAGAGGATAGTAGAGTAAAAATGTATGAAAAAAAGAGTTAAGTAAAATAAATGATGAGAAAAACATACGGGCTACCATCCTACATCTATATATCTTTATATTTTATGTTTTTAAGTTTATGTTTATGTTTTGATTCAAGTTGTTATCTAGTGTTAGTGAGTCGAGTCTTGGCTTAGCAACGCCGTGTTTTACATGGTTGTAACTTAAGATTTTGACTTGCCACCACTAAATATACCCATATCCAACAAAACCCTTTATTTCCCTACCCGAAACCTAACATTATAACCCTTTATAAAGACCTCTTAAATAGTTATTCATAAGTGCTTACGCCAAAGCGGTGGAGGTTTGATGTATTCTCATGCCTATGGTAATCTATGTACTATGCCAGGTAGTGAGTGTTTATCTTCTATTTCCTTACATGTTATATTTCATGTAAACTCGAGAGATGAGAGAATCCAAATACCAATTGTGAGGTGCTAGTGTATAATTTTCGTGCTTTTTTTGACTATTTTTGGCGCTTGTACTTGTTGTAGACCATTCTAAACCAATACTAAATGACCCCTAAGTTATAAATTGACTAGCCAAAATCATATTTGCTTGAGGACAAGCAAATTCCAAGTGTAGGGATATTTGATAAGAATTTAAAACATATGTTTTTAGAGGTTCATTTAAGCCCTAAATCGATACATTTTATATCTGTTGCTACTCAAAATTATTCCTTTTCACATTTTAGGTCTTTCGGAAGCAAATTGTTGGAATCAAGTACTTTTGGACGAAAAAGAGCGAAAACATGAAGAAAACGACAAAGTCAAGAATTCAAAGCTGATTTTCATACCTGGATGCCGTCGTTCACAAGGTTTTCTAAAAAGTCTCAAGCGACGACTCAGGTCATCTTTTGGTTTTACAACATGACAGCGTCACACATTATTCCAGAAGTGCGTCGCCTATACTTTTTCACTAGACGACCAAGACCCACAAGAAGACATCCATAATGAAGCAAGACGACGTCACACTTCCTCTCATGACGTCGTCCCAATGATGATGATTCGCTCCGAACGGTCTATCTCTTATTAGTCAACCACTTGTGAATGGTCAACCATAAAAGTCAAACAGCTCATAACAAAATGCAATTAAGTCCAGAGGAGTTAAGTGTTATATCCTCGGGTCGTTAAGTCCCAACGAGGTGTGTAAACTGTAATACAACGAATATGTGATCTGGTGAATATTGAACAGGAAAATGTTATGATTGATTACACTAAGGAAATTAAATCCACCTACGGATATGAAAATGATATTTTTACAATCCTAATAATAAAATAAAATTATTAG
The DNA here is from genome assembly GCA_022545495.1 of Chrysanthemum lavandulifolium. NCBI lineage: Eukaryota > Viridiplantae > Streptophyta > Magnoliopsida > Asterales > Asteraceae > Chrysanthemum > Chrysanthemum lavandulifolium. The sequence goes on along the minus strand of CM040243.1, from coordinate 201,624,700 downwards.
AAAAATAAAATTATTTTTATGACTATTTATTTAATTATTATTAATTAAAAACTATTTTAACTATTTAATAATACCCTAAAATATAAGAAAATATGAAATAAAGCTAGAAAAGTGAAATTATGACTTAGAAAATCTAAAATATTATAAAACTTATTTTAAAACCGAAAATATATTTATTACACTTTTTATCTATTTATTATTAATTTGATACTATTTAGAACTAATTAAAATGCTAGAAAATACTATTTAAGCTAAGGAAATTCGGAAAATACTTTTTATGACTTTTGAATATTCTAAAACTAATAAAATTGAAATTGCATTTTCCTAACATTTTCTAAATTATTTGAATAAAAGCTAATTAAAATGCTAAAACCGGAATTAAATGCGTAAAAATAGCAAATGAGCAGAGAAAATATGAAAAGTTCCGATAAGTCTAAAATAATACCGAGAATCAATAAAAATGACGAAACTACTTTGGAGATCGTGAACTATGATTTGGGCGCACAACCAATGAAAGAAGCTAAGTGAAATAAGCTATAAGCTATCCAAAAGCTACCTTAAGCTACCCTAGCCTTAATCTAACCCGAATTATGCTAATGCAACTAAATGGGACCCTAAAAGCACAAGCTAGAAGCATTTAGGCTACAAATTCAATTTCTAGTCTATTATGCCAAACTACCTTAATCACCTACTTTAAGCACTAAAATAAACTATCTAGAAAATCAAAAAATAAGCAAAATGACCAGCAAGAGAAACCAACCAAACAAATTTTAATTCCAAATTTTCACTCAAATGGACTTAAGGTGAAGAAATGAAAATCAAAACTATAATGGTGATTAGGACATGATATGTTTTGAAAAGCTTAAAAGGAAATGAGCTATAAGTCGCCTAAAGCTACCAAATGATCACTTAAGCTAAAACTAACTAGGATAAACCTAATGCAACCGAATATGTCCTAAAATACACAAGATTAAGCTATTGAAAACTCATGATCGATTCTAACAACTTATTCCAAACGCCCCTGTGGCTTTTGAGGCTAATTTAAGCTTAGTAAATAAGTCGAAAAGACAAATTTAAGCAATCAAGTAGCAAGCTAGCCGAAGGGCTTATGAAAACAACAAATTTCACTCACTTACATGCACCGAGGATTAAGATGTGAGCTTTTGAAAAGCTAATATGATCCCGGAGCAGGCAAGTTCAGGAAAAGGTCTAACAAAAGCTAACAATTAAGCGGTTAAACTAAGTTAATAAAAATAACTAAAATAGCCTATTGAAGATTAGCAAGAAAATATTATAAATATAAAAGCTTAAGTCCTATCTCCTAATATTAAGCCCTACACGAAATTCACAAGTTTATTCAAAATGACTTAAGCGAAATTGACTTTTTATATAAACATGAAAAGTTGACTAAGTTGAGGTTTAATCCTAATCTAGTGACCTGAATATGATGTATTAAGCTATGAAAATACTAGAATAAGCTATATCTACTACTATTGAAAAGATTCAAATGGAAATGCAAACTAAAAAACTCCAATGTGATGGCGCTTTGGATTTGGAATAAATTTTGACTTTTTGCAAATGACTTATAAATTTTATGTCTAAACTATACTAAACTAACCTAATGCATGCTACCTAGGCCAATTTTAACCCAAATTGCAGACTTGAACATAGTTTTAGGCTTAAATCCAAACACCTCTTTATGGACTGAAAATGCAGTATAGGCCTGTTCTGGCTAATTTAAACCACTAATCTTATTTCCTACTTATTAATTAACTTATATTACCACTAAATAAGCATTTTCTAAAACAAAATAAGCACTTATTAAGCTAAACCGATTTATGGCTATTTTATGGTTTTTATGAGTTTTTCTAGAAAATAAAGCAAATGTTAATTAAAACTGATAACACATTTAAGAAACACTTATAAACTACAAATAAGCATATTAGTACTAAAATAAGTCGTAATTAAGCAAAGGAAACAAGAACTTAGAAAGTAATGCAAAAACTTAAAAATGCTCACAATCGTATTGGAATATGAAACAAAGGAATATGATCAAAGACAAGCCTAGCTTGTCATAATCAAGCTATCAACCCAATCAACTTATTCCAATCGCTTATCCACCCGTAATGACTTATTATGAGATACTTTGACTTTCTGTTGACTTTTCTGGGATTCTTGAATTAGAACGGATATGAACTACAATAAGCTCACACCAAGCTATATTAAGCCTATATGAGTTTATAGAAACAAATAATAGGCCTCTTTAATTAAAACTTAACTTGATTCGAACTTAACAGTAAAACTTGAAAACTTGAATTTCATTAACATGGAATTTTAACACAATATAGAAGAAATTTAAGACAAATGGCTTGAAACAAACTAGAATTGACAATAAACACTTAATCTTGAAACTGAAAATGACAATAAATTAAATCTACACTATGAAGGGTCTAAAACTAGTGACCAAGTATTCTACTGCTTCTTTCTCTATTTGTAGTGACTTTTTGAAGTCCAAGCAACTTTCCTTGACTTTCCCACTTCACTTGAACCGTTGGATTGGTCGATTTGATCTCAACCTTCCACATGCGTTTTTGGCGCCAAAAATTGTGCCACTGGGTCTTGGTGATTGGGACAGGGGAAGGAAGGCCTTAATTGTATCTTGGAGGTTTGTGTTTGGGAAGTGGGAAAAGGGTGTGGGTTGAGTGTTTGGTGAGTTTTTGCAGGCAAGTGGTTGAAGGAGATGGTGGTATTGGAGGGAAGGAGGGAAAAATAAGGTGGGCGGGTTTGTTTGAGTCAAACCCAGTTTGACTGGGTAGGGAGTATTAACGTACGGGGGTTCAAGAAGGGAGGGGTCACGTGGGTTTTGACAGGGTCAAGGGTAGGTCAAGGTTCATGGTCCAAGGGTCAAAAAGGGTAATGGGCTTCAATGGGGTTGTGTTGGGTTTTATGTTTTGTTTTGGGTATTTAATTTTGGCGTGTTTGGTAGTAGTGTTAATCACAAGGACTAATTTTGTAAAATACCAATAATCCAAGGACCTAAACCGCAATTTTCCAAAAGTATTACAAGGACCAATTTTGACAAGTTAGTATTACCAAAGGACTAAAATGTTAATTTTCCAATTTAAAATGTCCAGGGTAAATTCATCAATCTTTGAAATTTCGTGGACTAAAGTTGCCATTTTGCAAACCGAGCTTTATAAGGCTAATTTTGACAACTTAAAAATTCTGAGGGCCTTTTATGGAAAATTACATGTTTTGAATAACCGTGGACTAGATTTTGACAATTATTGCATAAAATACGCCTAAATATTTTTTCTCTTTTGAGACTTTTCAAAGTGTTTTGATTGCTTTTGCAGTGTAGAAGGAACAAAATGATGAGTATTTACACACTCATCAATCCCCACACTAAAACATTGCTAGTCCCTAGCAATCTTTTGAGAAAACTTAATGGATTTGAATCTCTTTACCAAAAGCCATTACTCGAGTAGCCAAATGTTTCAGTTCAAGTAAGAACTATGGTACACCGATAACCATATGATTTTGAGCAAACCACCGACTTTCAACGGTTTTGATTTGTCTTTACCGAAGCCGCTTGCTTCGGACTAGCCAACTCTTAGATAAAATATCTTTGGTGAGTCGATTACCAATTATGCTTTTCCAACGCCTTTAGCACAAGCCATAAACTTACGGGCTAGCTAACTCTTCACTAATTAAAGATATGGTGAAGTGAACACCATACAATTTTGGGCAAATTGCAAGTCGTCAACGGATTTGAGATATCTTTACCAAGAGTCGTTTGCTCTGGATTAGCCAATCCTTTTGTTTATTAGACATGGCGGATCGATAATCAGAAGTCGAGTAAGTGCAAAACACTTACTCCAAAAAAAATTTGGCCAAAAATGGGGAATTGGGTGGTATAATTACATGATAAAATTCGTGAGAATTTCCCCACACTAGAAATGAATATTGCCCTCAATATTGAAAGTACCGTTGTTATGCCGAAACTTAAACGTAAAAGGAAATAATACGCCATTATTTTTGATGATTTTTTTTTTTTTTTTTTTTTTTTGAAACTTTATATACAACAATGGGGCAACTCCCCACACTAGGGTGGTACACACGATTGAAAACCCATGTTTAACTCATCGCTTTTGATTACCGAGTCGCTAGCTTGACTCGACCCCTAATTAATTTGTTCATGGGATGTAAGTGGAAGAGACAATCTCCATCGGACTTTAATTCAAGATGTTTGTATAAACATTGAAGTACATGAAAGTTCCACACCGATGAGGTATACATAGATCCGCTCACAAATAATAAATGAAAATGACGGGTCAAAGATAGTGTCCTCATTCCCAAGGAGTGAAGAATAGGAGAAGCCACGGATAGGTGAAGAAGAGAAAGAAAGTCATGATAAACATCATGACTAACTCATCATCACCCACAAGAGAATTCATAATAGCATGAATCTCATCATTTAAGCTCAATTGGTCTAGACATATCCCGGGTATGTCTAGATCAAAGTAGAAGTTATCATACTCCGTGGATATATGATATGAGTGAGTTCACGGAGAACTTTTCATGAAGAGAATCATTCACATGAAGTGAATTTGTGAACTCTGTTCCATTGTGGGCTCATCACTATCCTCGCCAAAGATTGGATTGTTAGAAATCCAAGTGAATTCAGATTCAATTCAAATAGAGGATTGGTGAAAGTAACTTTGAATGTTTCGGGAACAAAGTGATCAACATTCTCTATTGGACCGTTAGGGTGAGAAGTGAGTGAACGATCATTATAAAGAGACTTTCAATTTCTCCTAGGTCGGCTTCAAATCAAAGATATCATCATCACTTTCGATGAAAGTGGATTGATGTGAGCGAGTTCATCGGTGAACTCCTCAAGAAGAGGATCGACCGTGGAGTGATGCCTCAACATACTCGATGTTTCCATAGGAAGCACAATCGTCGCTAAGATCGTAGAAAGTTTCAAAATGATCTTTTGAACACTCAAGAGGGGAAAGAGAGTCACACCTATGATCGAAGTTCCCTGTGACTCTCTCGGATCGGGACAAGGTTCTCAACACTAGACTTTATGAATTCGTCCGATTCCTTTTCGTGAACAAGGTCAAGATGCTCATCCCCATGTTTAGAGAGTGAGTGGGAATATCGGTGTGATAACAATGATCGAGGGAGTTGAGAAGGACTAGCATACATATGTTTTACACTTTCCATTTGTTCTTCGCTAGTAATTCCATCATAGTCTTTTCTCCCGATTTTCATGGAAGGAATTTCAACCGATGAACTTGATGAACCCGCACAAAATTGACGAATATCAAGGGTAACTTCATCATCATCATCCTTATCGAGAAAGCAAAGACCGCGGAATATAGCACGTGTTTTAGCCGCTTGTTCTTCGACAAGTAATTCCTCCATACTCTTTTCGCTTCTAGCATCTCGCTCTTTGCAAGTAATTCGACATAGATTCCTCACGAGAGTTTTGAAACGACATAGCCGATTCCTCCTTAAGTTCTTTTAATAACTCGCACTCTTCAAGAGAAGGTCCGTCGTAGTTTCATGAGGAGTTGCTTGAATCATTTGGCACCGTGGAGGTTGGTCTTGAAATGATGTGTCAAAATTGTCACAAGGAAATGTATTCCCCGCTTGACAATCCGAAATGACGTGTGGACCTCCTGACAAGACTCACAACAAAATGATTGTTGTGGTCGGACATGTGAATAATATGGAATTTGGTAATTTCAAAGTCCCGAGTGTTACCGTAAAATTGTTCATAGACAAACGCGCTTCCGGATTGACACTCAAATCCTTGGTGAGGACCTCCACAAAACTCACACAGATATGTCAATATCTCATGATGTGGTGGTGGTAGAATGAATCGATGTGTCATGGTAAGGATAGGGAGCTTGGTTATAGACGGACCCATCTCCCGATTCTACCATGCTACAATGGGACAATTCCCACCATTATGAGGACCACCACACCATTGGCAACTAAAATGGTGTGGATACGACATAGAAAGAATCAAAGGTTTACAGAGGGGTTGGGATGAAGAATCAAAGATGTGAGAGGGTAAAGATGGATATTTTGGATTTTTGATAAACATTTTGTAAATATAAGAAAGAAAATCTTTTGGGTTTTGTGTTTGTTGAAAACCGATTTTAAAATGTTTTCGGAACCGCTTTTGTTTTATATAATAATAATAAGAAAATATGAACAAGGATGGTAAATATACAATGGGTGTATATTCAACAATCATCGATGCTTCAAATTGTAGTACGCAAAGACACTCCCAAGAAGCAAGCGCCAAATTTTGATTCGCTCCGAACGGTCTATCTTTTATTAGTCAACCACTGTGAATGGTCAACCATAAAAGTCAAACAGCTCATAACAAAATGCAATTAAGTCCAGAGGAGTTAAGTGTTATATCCTCGGGTCGTTAAGTCCCAACGAGGTGTGTAAACTGTAATACAACGAATATGTGATCTGGTGAATATTGAACAGGAAAAGGTTATGATTGATTACACTAAGGAAATTAAATCCACCTACGGATATGAAAATGATATTTTAACAATCCTAATAATAAAAGAAAATTATTAGAAAAATAAAATTATTTGTATGACTATTTATTTAATTATTATTAATTAAAAACTATTTTTAACTATTTAATAATACCCTAAAATATAAGAAAATATGAAATAAAGCTAGAAAAGTGAAATTATGACTTAGAAAAATCTAAAATATTATAAAACTTATTTTAAAACCGAAAATATATTTATTACACTTTTATCTATTTATTATTAATTTGATACTATTTAGAACTAATTAAAATGCTAGAAAATACTATTTAAGCTAAGGAAATTCGGAAAATACTTTTTATGACTTTTGAATATTCTAAAACTAATAAAATTGAAATTGCATTTTCTCGAACATTTTCTAAAATATTTGAATAAAAGCTAATTAAAATGCTAAAACCGGAATTAAATGCGTAAAAATAGCAAATGAGCAAAGAAAAATATGAAAAGTTCCAGATAAGTCTAAAATAATACTGAGAATTAAGGAAAAATGACAGAAACTACTTTGGAGATCAGGAACTATGATTTGGGCTCACAACTAATGAAAGAAGCTAAGTGAAATAAGCTATAAGCTATCCAAAAGCTACCTTAAGCTACCCTAGCCTTAATCTAACCTGAATTATGCTAATGCAACTGAATGGGACCCTAAAAGCACAAGCTAGAAGCATTTAGGCTACAAATTCAATTTCTAGTCTATTATGCCAAACGGCCCTTAATCACCTACTTTAAGCACTAAAATAAACTATCTAGAAAAATCAAAAAAATAAGCAAAAATGACCAGGCAGTAGAAAACCAACCAAACAGCTTAATTCCAAATTTTCAGCTCAAATGGACTTAAGGAGAAGAAATGAAAAATCAAAACTATAATGGTGATTAGGACATGATATGTTTTTGAAAAGCTTAAAAGGAAATGAGCTATAAGCTGCCTAAAGCTACCAAATGATCACTTAAGCTAAAACTAACTAGGATAAACCTAATGCAACTGAATATGTCCTAAAATACACAAGATTAAGCTATTGAAAACTCATGATCAGATTCTAACAACTTATTCCAAACTACCCCATCGTGGCTTTTGAGGCTAATTTAAGCTTAGTAAATAAGTCGAAAAGACAAATTTAAGCATCAAGTAGCAAGCTAGCCGTAAAGGCTTATGAAACAACAAATTTCACTCACTTACATGCACCGAGGATTAAGATGTGAGCTTTTGAAAAGCTAATATGATCCCGGAGCAGGCAAGTTCAGGAAAAGGTCTAACAAAAAGCTAACAATTAAGCAGCTTAAACTAAGTTAATAAAAATAACTAAAATAGCCTATTGAAGATTAGAAGAAAATATTATAAATATAAAAGCTTAAGTCCTATCTCCTAATATTAAGCCCTACACGAAATTCACAAGTTTATTCAAAATGACTTAAGTCAAATTGACTTTTATATAAACATGAAAAGTTGACTAAGTTGAGGTTTAATCCTAATCTAGTGACTGAATATGATGTATTAAGCTATGAAAATACTAGAATAAGCTATATCTACTACTATTGAAAAGATTCAAATGGAAATGCAAACTAAAAAACTCCACTATGATGGCGCTTTGGATTTGGAATAAATTTTGACTTTTTGCAAATGACTTATAAATTTTATGTCTAAACTATACTAAACTAACCTAATGCATGCTACCTAGGCCAATTTTAACCCAAATTGCAGACTTGAACATAGTTTTAGGCTTAAATCCAAACACCTCTTTATGGACTGAAAATGCAGTATAGGGCTGTTCTGGCTAATTTAAACCACTAATCTTATTTCCTACTTATTAATTAACTTATATTACCACTAAATAAGCATTTTCTAAAACAAAATAAGCACTTAATAAGCTAAACTGATTTATGGCTATTTTTATGGTTTTTTATGAGTTTTTCTAGAAAATAAAGCAAAGGTTAATTAAAACTGATAACACATTTAAGAAACACTTATAAACTACAAATAAGCATATTAGTACTAAAATAAGCTGTAATTAAGCAAAGTGAAACAGTAACTTAGAAAGTAATGCAAAACTTAAAAATGCTCACAATCGTATTGGAATATGAAACAAAGGAATATGATCAAAGACAAGCCTAGCTTGTCATAATCAAGCTATCAACCCAATCAACTTATTCTAGAACTGCTTATCCACCCAGAACAGCTTATTATGAGATACTTTGACTTTCTGTTGACTTTTCTGGGATTCTTGAATTAGAACAGATATGAACTACAATAAGCTCACACCAAGCTATATTAAGCCTATATGAGTTTATAGAAACAAATAATAGGCCTCTTTAATTAAAACTTAACTTGATTCGAACTTAACAGTAAAACTTGAAAACTTGAATTTCATTAACATGGAATTTTAACACAATACAGAAGAAATTTAAGACAAATGGCTTGAAACAAACTAGAATTGACAATAAACACTTAATCTTGAAACTGAAAATGACAATAAATTAAATCTACACTATGAAGGGTCTAAAACTAGTGACCAAGTATTCTAACGCTTCTTTCTATTTGTAGTGACTTTTGAAGTCCAAGCAACTTTCCTTGACTTTCCCACTTCACTTGAACCGTTGGATTGGTCGATTTGATCTCAACCTTCCACATGCGTTTTGGCGCCAAAATTGTGCCACCGGGTCTTGGTGATTGGGACAGGGGAAGGAAGGCCTTAATTGTATCTTGGAGGTTTGTGTTTGGGAAGTGGGAAAAGGGTGTGGGTTGAGTGTTTGGTGAGTTTTGCAGCAAGTGGTTGAAGGAGATGGTGGTATTGGAGGAAGGAGGAAAAATAAGTGGGCGGGTTTGTTTGAGTCAAACCCGTTTGACTGGGTAGGAGTATTAACGTACGGGGTTCAAGAAGGGAGGGTCACGTGGGTTTTGGCTGTGGTCAAGAGTAGGTCAAGGTTCATGGTCCAAGGGTCAAAAAGGGTAATTGGCTTGGGCTTGGGTGTGTTGGGTTTTATGTTTTGTTTGGGTATTTAATTTTGGCGTGTTTGGTAGTAGTGTTAATCACAAGGACTAATTTTGTAAAATACCAAAATCCAAGGACCTAAACCGCAATTTTCCAAAAGTATTACAAGGACCAATTTTGACAAGTTAGAATTACCAAAGGACTAAAATGTTAATTTCCCAATTTAAAATGTCCAGGTAAATTCATCAATCTTTGAAATTTCAGAACTAAAGTTGCCATTTTGCAAAACCGAGCTTTATAAGGCTAATTTTGACAACTTAAAATTCCCGAGGGCCTTTTATGGAAAATTACATGTTTTGAATAACCAGGGACTAGATTTTGACAATTATTGCATAAAATATAGTCTAAATATTTTTTCTGTCTTTTTGAGACTTTTCAAAGTGTTTTTGACTGTTTTTGCAGTGTAGAAGGAACAAAAATGATGAGTATTTACACACTCATCAGATGACTTGTCAATAACGAAACCCTAATGACGGCGACCAGACGGTGTCGCCATCAAAAGGTGACACCGTCGCAAGTGTAAATCTATATATAGACTTCGAATTTTCTGTATTTGATGTGTAGTACTTTGGAGAGGAAACCCTAGTTCGTTCATAGTCCAACTTGGGCAGTATTTTAGGGTTCAAAACCCTTCTTTACACTCAAAGATAAGTTTGTTTATCCAATCTATCACCATGTTTGTTCTATATTCAATTATTTGTTTGTGTTCATTCTTATTTATCATGCGTAGCTAAATTAATCTTGTGTTTGCTTAAATATATGAAACCTAGTTGTTGATTTTTGTTAGATTGTCTCTTCTTTTAATTGGTAGACGCTAGAGTAAGGAAAACTGGCTTCTTCTTTAATTGTTGCTAGCTTGAACGTCCTAAATAGCAAAAAGCTTGAGAATGAACTTAAGCCATCGTTGTGTTTATTGCATGAGTTGTAGCTTTAGGATAATAGAGTATCCGGGGGAGATACTACAATACTTGGCGATCCCAGATAGTCTAGAGGAGAGTTACAATTCATAGAACTAGGGAATTAGGCACCCCCTATGACTAACACGGAATACAATGCACCAATTAAAATGAGGATGTGACAATTCAACCAACCAATAAGAGATAACTAGGGAGTAAGAAAATCTAAGTAAACACGTTTTTATTTATCATAAGAAGTCACTCAATCAATCCATTGCTTTTCCTTTTCATTAGTTAGTTAGTTTTTAATTTTAATTGTTAAGTAGTTTAAATTGGTAGAATTACCAAACCCCCACTCTTCAAACCCTTAGATTTTACTTGCTTTCAAAAAAATATAAAAAGATAAAAAGAATTAGCCTCGACCTCACCTTTTCGTCATTCATCTCTACTAGCATCTCTGTTCCCCTAGAGAACGATCAACCCCCTGGGCTTGCCCATAAAACACTACAACGATTAGGTACACTGCCTAGTGGGTTGTAAAACTTGCTCGCGGAAAAGAAAGTCTTTCGACCCCGAACCACGCATCATAGATTATGCTCTAAAAAAGGAAGAAGATCCTGGATTAGTTTGTGTTTGTACCGTGACCTGTTACAACAACTTAGGTAGCCCAAAATTAATTCATTTAGCACTTTTTTGTTCATTATGTTGTCGTGTCTCATTTACATTTTCATGCCGTTATTATATGTTGACGCTTTATTAAAAAAAATGGATCAATTTGAGATATATGTGTTTGTTTGAATATTCCGAAAAATGTTTATTTGAATATCTTTTCTTGTTTGCTAATCATCTTTATATTTATCGCGCAGACACATGCTTAATAGTTTTTCAAGATGTAGCTAATAACTTGCTTCAATGTGGCTATTGGATTGTTTTAATATTTCATCAGACTCACGTATCATTAATTGCATTATGTACATCAACTCATTGGATTAGTGCATCATGTTCTGTTTTGTTGCTTCAGATCTATTTTATTCTAGAGAGTAGAAACATTTCAATAGTATAAGGTTTAATTTATGTATAGAAGTGCTAAATAATTAAATAAAGACTATTTAAACTGTCATTTTGTTAATTTTTATTTGTGACAGAAAGCAGTAGACCTCCTCTGTCTCCACGGTTTGAGGAAGAAGAATCCAAACTTCCATAGATCAATAACATAAATAATGATGATGTTGTTGCTGATCACGATAGCCACAACAAGTATTAAAAGAGGTGACATCAATGATGATAATGCTAAATTGTTTAAGTTTGAAGCCGAAAAGGACAATGTCAATTTTGTCATATCAGTTCAGATGCATATGATTAAAAGCCAAAAATCGTTGATAAAATACGCTTACCTAAATAAAGAGGGGGAATAGAAGATGAGTCGCGAATTTGGTGCAAATTCTTGCACCATACCGTCTTCTGTTTACCATCTTTCTTTAGCTAAGTCCATTTTTTTTCACTAATCTTGGCTTTCTGTTGATCTGAATCTTAACTGTTATCAAAGAATGGAATTACTCCCTTTTCTTTTCAAAACTGAACTACATTTAACATTATCATCATCATTGTGATCTCTTTTAATCTGATCAGGCATTTTTTATCGTGAAGAACATCGCTGCTGTATTTCATTCATGTTTAAACTCCATTTATGGTTTGTTTACACTGGATCAAAAAGCTCGCTAATTTGTTTATAGTTGGTACACTTCCTAAAAACAAGTTACAGTTTAAAATTCACGTTCGCTCAAAGAGATATGACTTGGTTTCATATGATTAGTTAACGGATAGTATTTCGGTTTATGTTTTAGTTTGTATGTTATTCATGGATCTGTAGACATACGTTCGTGATTTTTTTAATTATGATATATGAATATATATGATCATAAATGCTAATTTTACATGGTGTGATAGAAGTTGTGTTTTCGTACTAGAACATATATTAGTACCACGTTCTTTTATGTAGATAGGTTTGACATACAAAAGTAGCAAATCCCAACATTAACACTAACAAATTCCGCACGAACAAAACGTCCTTATTATAACATTTGCCATAAAATGTAAATCATTAGTAAATAATTTTTTTCTCATATATGCACAATTGACTCGTCCACATGAGATATATACGGTAGTTAGTATGACATTGCAAACAGCAAACTAAACCAGGGTGTTTAGCTTTAAATTTCAATGACCAAAGGGGATTAGCCCGGTGGAAGCACAAACTAAAGGAGAGAGGAAAAGTCGAAAAGGGAAGAACTTCACCTAAAAAATTGAAAATTACATCGCAAACTACTTACACTATTATTTTAGATAAAATTGCAAACTGCTTACTACTATTATTTTGGTTTCTCAACCAAAAAAATATAAATAAATTGTTTGAACAATTGTATACATTTTAATTCCACTTAAGATTCAATTTACATACATTTGTATTTGACAACTTGCAACTCGTCCATGCATGATCAAAAATTAATAAGTAGTTATTGTAGTGATGAGGTGTCTACTTAATTATTTCTAGCCTAGTTATTAACGAATTTGGTGTATATAAGAAGAGCCACTTCATTTGGGATTATGCATAGAAACCTTACTCTAAACAATTAAACAAATTTCTGAAAATGGCAAACCAAGATGGGAAAATGCCTCTTCTTACCCCTTATAAAATGGGGAAATTTGAGCTTTCTCACAGGTAGTATCTGTATATCATTCTCTCTTATCTCCAATTTCCTTTTTGCTTACTAGTAATAGTATTTAAATTTATGAAAAAGGTTTATTAATCATCAAAGATTTCACGAACTTTCAAACATTGCATCTGTTTGGTATAATGCTCTGTGATGAACATGCAACAATTTCATTAGATATTGACAAAAAAATATCAGATGATATGTGGCATGCGCGCAACTGCTGCATTTTTTAACTATCAACAACTTCGTTTTAATATCTTCTCTGAACAGAAAACTGCTTGAAATTGCCTGCTTCGTCACTGAATCTGCTAAGAATCTGACTATGCATTGCTTTAGATCCAGTGTAGAGTGTTGCATGAATATCACTAGCTAACAAAAAGAGATCAGCGAGTAGGCATGCAGAGATAAGTTATGATTCATTTTTTGACTTGCGCGTTATACTACATATTTTATCAAGTACTGTTCGAATATTTTTCAATGAAGACAATAAATGAAACTTATTCATATTTATGATGTTGATTTAGCATGCACTTGAACCAAAAATCTTTTTACAAAAGGAGAATTGTTAGACATCTAGATAAAGTGTTGGCATCACGTGCTTGTGACCAGCAATAGTTTTTTTAGTATCGTAACTATGAAAGTTTACCATCTTATTGTTAATGATGATGATTAGATATGCCCATGTAATCCTATGAAAGTTTACCATCTTATTGTTAATGATGATGATTAGATATGCCCATGTAATCCTATAAGATCTGCAAATCTTTTCATTGTGCCATTATTTGAGACCTCGTAGCCAAATGATAGTCAACTGATCCTTTTTTTATATGCATTAACTCATTCTTGCACAGCTAATTTCGCTTGATCACTCCCTTTTAATCTGATATTAGGTTTTATTGTTATAACACTATGTACAGATGTACTTAATTGGTTCAAGTATAGTACTCGTGTAAATGTAAACTATGCATGTGCATCTGTATAGTTTAAATCAAATTTGCTTCATTGAATTGCTCGTTTTCTAATACCAAACTAGAGGTTGCATAAATAACTTTTCTAGAGCTGTCGCGTTGAATCCAACTCTAGTCTAACACAAATAAATTACAGTAATTTCTATGTTAGCATGACTCTCGATGTTACAGTAGTCGCATGTGGACATCCTGATGTATGTTGTGATACTATCAAATATATATATTTTGTGTATATTTGATAGTATCACAACTAGGGGTGTAACCGAGCCGAGCCAAGCCCGAGCTTGACAAAGCTCGAACTCGGCTCGGAAAAAAAATTTAGGCTCAAGCTTGACTCGATAGCTCGTCAAGCTTTAACCATCTAGGCTTGAGCTCGGCTCGATTCAGTTTCGATCAAAGCTCGAGCTTTGCTTGAAAAGCTCGAAAATATGTATATGAATACATGATTACACATTTACACCCCTATTCTAACTCCTGAACAAGTTGATTAAGGAGTTGAGACTTGAGACTCGAAAAGAAGAACGAATACAATACACTACCCAATGAAAACCATATAAAGAGGAAGTGATGGCCAAGAAAACCATATAAAGAAGAAGTGATGGCCAAGAAGTGTGCATTGTGTAGATTGTAGAATACATAACATTACATAGGAATAAAAGGGTATATAGTTAATTAATTTTTTATTGAGTAAGTCCTTATAATTAGGTTAATATTCAATTTAATCCTTATTTACTTAAAGCTCGAAAAACTTGATAAAAGCTCGAGCCGAGCCATCAAAAGCTCGAACTCGACTCATTATATGTTTCGAGCCAATATATTGGGCTTGAGCTCGGATTGAGCTCGATAAAAGCTTGACTCGATCGAGCCAAGCTCGAGCTCGAGCTCGAGTTACTTGATAAAAGCTCGGCTTGTTTGCACCCTTTGTACATAACTATATATTTAACTATGATGTTTTACGCTAGCTCACAAAAATGGAAGGAGTCTACTCGGTCTATTTCTGTGTGCTAGTAAATTCAAACCTCATGCATTAGTTGATAAAAAGTTCGACAATCATAATTATAAATTTATTCTTAATTATTCATGCATTAATATAATCATATGTACGTAACTAACAAGATGATACAGTTTGATTTCCTAAGTCTTCTATAAGATTTTCTTGGCATAAATAAATCATTTTAATATAAGTATTATTGATTTGCAGTATCCAGTGGTCAATGTATTGAAACAAAAGACTTTTTTCAAAGTTTAACACTAAGTGCAGAGTCTGTGCCGTTTCGAAAAGAAAGTGCACACTCTTAGTTAGATTTATGGATCCGCCACTCTGTGTGTGTAAATAATAGATTGAAGTTGACAAAGATGGGAATAACCCAACATATATTCTGTTTCATATATGCACAAGCAAATTTTTGTTGTTTCTTCTTTGACAAATATTTAGTATCTTTAAAACTAACATGGCATGATGCACGTCTTATGTCTATCTTATTCAGAGTTGTTTTTGCACCTTTAACAAGGCAAAGATCCTTCGACAATCTCCCTCAACCACATGCTATCTTACACTATTCTCAAAGAACCACCAAAGGAGGCCTTCTTATTGCAGAAGCCACAGGAGTGTCTGCTACTGCCCAGGCGTATGTAAAACTATCATCTTTAATAAGTTTAGTGTGATCTCACCGTGTAATTTTTATAAGTTTAGTGTGATCTCAACATGCATGTAATTTAAATAAGTGAACAATCCGAATATCATTTTATATAAGTCAGTTTTCTAACTAAACGCAAAATTAACAAAGTACACCTCCTAATGTATTAACCTGGTATAAATATAACTGACAATATCACAAGATTTTGTAATATTTTAAACTGCTGGACAAAATTTAAAACCTATAAATATTATACATGCCATTTTACAGAACTGCGTGCCTTGTACATTTGGTGATCAAGTGTTTTGTCTGATGTAAGGTATCGAGATATGCCAGGCATATGGAAGAAGGAACAAGTGGAGGCTTGGAAACCTATTGTTGACGCGGTTCATGCAAAAGGCGGAATCTTTTTTTGTCAAATATGGCATGCAGGAAGGGTTTCAAATTCTGGTATGCATTTTGTTTATCAATTTGTGATATGAACCGAATCGATAATGAGATAAAAACGATTAATAAAGAACAAAGATGAAGTAATTGACGTTTGAAAGGTCGAATAAGCTCTCCCAATAATGATATTAAATCACTAATCAATTCATATAATTCAGCATCTTGTAAATTACAACCCCAATACCCTAGTTATAGACTTATAGATTTCTAAAGAAGACACGATTCCTAATAAAACTTTAATTCCTAATCTTATCTAATAAGACTCGCCTTATACAATAATATTAATACTTATCTATGAACTAAATAATAATAAATACGAGAATAATAATATGATTCATATCAAAACTCCCGCCTCTCTTGGAATTTGGGTAAAACATGAATATGTTTACACAAGACCCACCGACAACTAATAATACTATTCATACTTTTAAATGTATATAATTCTTACTAGAAATGAATCAAAGAATTACAAAGGATAGTTGCGGAACATTATTCTAACTGGATGACAAATAAAACTCTCCTAAACCTAAACTAAAACATAAGTTGAAGCTTTTGAGTCAAGATATTGATGAGTATACATTATTTCTTAATTTCTTTCAATAATTAGGTTTTCGCATATGATATATGGGATAAAATTTTATTGTGGTTTGCAGCTATCCATCTAGGCCTTTATGATTCTGTACAACAAAAACATATATGTTGACAACTTTTGTGACTTAGTTTCATGTCACATGTATTTGGTCATTAAACGGTTCGTTTAATTTTATAATGAGTAAGTTATTGGAGGAGTTAAATACGAAGACATTTACTCCCTCCGTCTCAAATTATAAGTCCATATTGGTATTTTTGGTTGTCTCAAAATATTTGTCCACTTTTATAGTTCAACCAATCAAAAGAGTGTTTAGTGAAGAAAGATGATATTTAATTGGTTAATAGAGTAGTTAGTGAAAATTTCTTAAAAAGTGAAAGTGAACTTATAATTTAGGACGGAGGAAGTAATTATTAATGGAACTATATGGTTTTTGATAAAGATCAAATAAAAAGACAAATACATTATAGATAGTAGAGATGCAAGAAAAATAATATGGTTCATATCAATTTCTTATCATTGTGTGGCTGCCTTAAACTTCTCTAGGCTGGTTATAATTTCTTTACATCGAATTCTGGCCAACATTTACAGTATACTATCATGTCTTCGGGTTTTAAACATCACCACAAATTATCTGGAAAAGCAATTTTATTAAATTGTGTTTCGAAATTAAATAACATCTTCTTTATACATTTAGCTTATACATCTTCATAAGCATCTACCTGTTCCTCTGTTAGGAAAAGACAGGCACAAATGGTGAATAACAGCCGAATATGAACTTGCGGCCTTCTATTATTCTTATTCATGCTATATTTCCATTCCAAATAGCGGGTCCTTCTTAGTTTCCTATTAATAACATGGCTTATCTACTTCTTCACGCCTTTGAAATTCATTATTTTGTGGGCTCTTCTAAGGATTCTCTATTAACTACATTAGACCCATCATCAGATCATTATTTCTTCTACCTTCCACCACGTAAAAGGAACGAAAAAAAAAGAACTCGGTGGTGTTAAGCATGGTTTAATCTTAGATTTCTTGAAATTACAGAACTCTATGTTTTTGTATGATGTATATATAAGGACTTTCTAATTCTTGTTGGTCCGTTGATGGTCAACATATAGATTTGCAGAGATTTACTATATGTCTTTGAAGTAATCTTTCCATGTATTAAACTCTACAGGCCTACAGCCAAATGGGCAAGCCCCGATATCGTCCTCTGACAAAGAACTAACACCTCAAGTAAGAGCCAATGAAATGGATGTTGCACAATATTCACCTCCAAGAAAACTGAGAACAGAGGAGATTCCTCATGTTGTTAAAGATTTTAGACTTGCTGCAAGAAATGCAATTGAAGCTGGTAAGAAACACCTATTCATTTAGTCTTGTTTTAAAAGTTAAGCAGCCCAAGTGCTAGTTATATGTAGAAAAAATCGGAATTTTATTTTTTTCTTTCTTTTAAACTTATAGGGTTTGATGGAGTTGAGATTCATGGAGCTCATGGCTATCTAATAGACCAATTTATGAAAGATGGAATAAACGACAGGACAGATAAGTACGGTGGCTCTATAGAAAACCGTTGCAGATTTGCTCTAGAAATAGTGGAAGCTATTGTAAACGAAATAGGAGCAGACAGAGTCGGCATCAGACTATCCCCTTATTCAAACTACTCAGAATCAGGTGACTCAGATCCAGAAGCTTTAGGTATTTACATGGCTAAATCTTTGAATACATATAGGATACTTTACTGCAGTGTAGTTGAGCCACGGATGAAAACTATAGACAAAAAAGTGGAAGTCCCTCACAATCTTCTCTCAATGAGACAAGCCTTTAAGGGGACTTTTATTTCTGCTGGAGGGTATGATATGGACGAAGGAAACATTATTGTGGCTCAAAATAAGGCAGATCTTGTTGCTTATGGTCGCTTATTTTTGGCAAATCCCGATTTGCCAAGAAGATTCAAATTGAATGCTCCTCTTAACAAATACAATAGGGAGACATTTTATACACCTCATCCAGTTCTTGGTTATACGGACTATCCGTTTTTGGAAGCCACAGTAGAAGATTGTTAGACTACAACACGCATGAGTTCGGAAAAACAACAATAAGTCTGATGACTTATTTACAAAGCCTAAAACTCCTCTGAAACTAAGTTAAATAAACGGAAATAAAAGCATTGAGCTGTATGAAGAAATTATGTTGCTGACTGGGCACATATATGATGTTTGATTCTTCATCTTGTTCGATCTGTGAATGGGCACCATATGCCAAATCGTAGGATTGTTAACAAAGTACGATTTAGTAGTGCCGTTAATAAACCGAACCTTTAGTGGACTATTAGACCGAAAGTTCAGTATTCCATCAAATCATTTAGTTATGTTTGCTCTTCTATATATATATGCTTGTTTATGTTTGCTCATTCTAATCAAATATAGCGTATTTTCTTAATTTCTTTTAATAAGCGAAAAGAACAAACACATGCGTTGTAATACTATATGCCCAAAATTCAGTTATTAATATTATTACGGTATTACCCGTTATACTATTTGTCAAAAGGGTGCAATGTAAATATATACTAGTATATATTGGGGTCAATGGATTGCGACACAAGCTTTAAAGATGGCGGTGATCGAATATGGTGTTGAAGGACTTCCCTGAAATAGTAAAGTTGCAAGCGCTTACGGATGTTGAGAATATAGGGTCTAAAAGAGTGTTGGAGAAGGCTGGGTTTAAAAAAGAAGGGCTTTTCTGGAAATATATGTTCATCAAAGGGTCAATTGTAGACGTTTTTATCTATAGTTTTTGTATCTACTGATATGACCAAGGCATTATGAATTTGTTGCTGACGTAGAATTGTGTTTCATATTTTTTTGAAAGTGATTATATGGATTTCAATGACAAGTTGTGATAAAATGATTAATCATAAGTAATGATATTCGATTGTGAGTATAGTGATGTTATGTTACATGCGATGATGCTAGCAAAATAAGTTTTTTTTACCAGTTTTTGATCGTTTATATTAAGGCGTTGATGGCTATATAACATCATCGAAAGTGATAGTTTTCGATGTAAATATCTCTTTCAAGGTTTGTTAAAAGCTTAGAAATTCCAATATGTTAATGAGTTATCTGGTAATCAGCTAGCTAGTGTTAGTTGCATCTGTTATCAGCTATATGTGAAACTAATTATCCAGTCTCAAATAATCTGATAATAAAAAGTATGATCCTTTTATTCAAATATTAAACCTTCCTTGTAACTCAAGTTGCAAGTTGCAATACGTAGTTAATCAATCTCATGATGTAAATTAATACATCCGTTTAATCGTGTCAGTCTATTCTTGATTAAAGTTTCAAGAGATACCACATTATACATTCACAGCTCTTATGGATTTCAGCATCTGTACTGTGCTCGAATCCCGTGAATTTGTCGGCTAAAAGGTCAAATGTTAACAAAACAAAAGTATTGTATACAAATATGAAATATATGATGCATTTTGACCTTTTGTATTTTTATTTCCTATAAGAATAGTCATATCAGTCCCATACTACAAGTATACAACCCATAACCTACTGTTGCAATATGACCCAATTCATATAATAGATGGAGACCAATCTGGTATACCACATATTAAATAGATCATGGCACATCCAATACACATTAAGAATTCTTAATTCGTTTAATTTCCCTGTAATAAGTCATCAAAAGATAACACAGTATTTAAAGTACCCATGAATGGTATTTCATTACATAACTCGAGGTATAGATACTTCATTTAGAATTATCGTTTACCTCTAATTTGATCATACAAAGAACTAAACGCTAACAGCCGACATCAGCTGCACATATAGCTGGCAAAATGCCCAAAATGCACATGTAATCAAAATCCATAGAAAAGGTTTTTTACTTGGACGATCAGTTTTTCAATCCTGCCATAATTCATGGTCTCCATCAACATATGTGAAGTAAATTGAAACGCCTAGAGCATCCTAAATCTCGAGTTAGGGAGTGAATCATTTCATCTCAGTGTTAACTGACGATTGTAAACATGAGTTTTCTTTTTCTTTTTGATCGACAACGAGAAATTGCAGGTTAGAAATTTGATTTCTCCATTGTTAAAGTGAAGACGTCACCTGTTTGCACGTGATCAAGGCATGGTTGTGCAAAACCTGGTTAGTCAAAGTGCTGGTACCATGTTGTACCCTTAACAAGATTTTCCATGAAATATCCAACCTGTTTAAACTAGTTTACTGAATTTGTAAAAGCTTGTACTTGTTTCATCTCAATCTGATACATATATAGATGCATCACATCCCTCCCTTCCGGCATTTGATTCAGAGTGTTAATGGTAATTATAAAGATACCTTATTTAGCTGATCGTACACTACAAGAGATATTACAATCCCTAAAAGAAACCAGTTTGTTTACCTCCAAATGTCTCTGACCAAATTCCACAATTTGTATGTCTTTTTTAGTCAATTTCCTCGATTTGATTGGTAATTTACTTTGAGTCAAGAATACAAATCTGAAAGCTGTTCATGGTCACTTAATCACCCAAATAAATTATGTTTCAATGAACTTAGTCATGAAAAATGTAATATGACCTTTGAAAACACCCTCAATAAAAGTTGCTAGTGTCCAAGTTGTTGATTGGCCAAATCTAAGTCGCCTAAGCATATAAAATCTTGCAGTACGTTTACATGTTCTAAGCCAAATGCGGTCAAGAATTTGGGTCATAGCTAAACATTCCAAAACCGGTATTGTCAAACCGCTAGTCATACGATGATAAGAAAACAAGTGCATCTTTCAGTTACTCAGTAGTTCAGGAATTTGACCGAAAAACCTATGAACTTCTCCCAAAATCACACATAATTCACTGAACTTAAATTATCTGCAAGTCCATAAAGAAATCAAGCATCTCAAGATTTCATCCAATAATTTTTCTGTGGAAAATAGTCAAAGATATCAAATAAGATGTGCTATTAAAGAATTTGATCACTTTATTCCGGTCAACAAGTACAAATCAAGCATCTCAAGATTTCATCCAATAATTTTTCTGTGGAAAAATTGTCCAATGATCTTGCTAGTCAAAGATATCAAATAAAAGTACAAACCAAAGTGCTACAATGTGCTATTAAAGAATTTGATCACTTTAGACTACAAATGCATCTGTGGAAAAATTGTCCAAATTGTAAAAGAACCCTGAACCCTCCCAACATACTTCATGAACCCTTCACCTGCATCACCTCTACCCTTTATCTCTACATATGATCCATCTCCAAAACGAACGCTGCCCCGGTGATGCTCGTCAATATCCTTAAAATGGCCTTTGGTGCCCGTCTATGTGATTACTTGCACCATTATCTAAATACCATATGCTAGCGTCTGATGTAGCATATTTTCGGGGGTGTACTTGTTCTTCATTTAACAAGACTTCTTCAGTTTCTTGTATCGCCATTAATAATGATGGTTCATCGTCTTCTAAGATAAGGTTTGATTGTTCCTGAGTTGTTAGTGGACTTTACAATTTCTCATGAAATGTCCGGGTTTTCCAATTGTAACATTTCAAATTCTTTCTATCCCACTCACCTTATTCTTATTGTGTGGTGAGTTTCCTCCATTCGAGTTATCTCTTTTCCTTATTTCGCCAATTACCTCGTGAATTATTTGATCTACCCCTAAATTTGTAAACCGTTTCTTATTTCTAGAGTGTTCGCCTTGTGCGAATAATAGGTTATCTTGGCTTTCTACTTGTCCTCCCTTTCGGAGTTTTATTCTCTCCTCGAATGCCTTAAGTTTTCCTGCGATCTCATCTAACGTAATGTCATCAAGATCATTCGTCTGTTCTATGGATGCTACTATATGAATGAATCTATTGGGTGTGGAGTCTAATAGTTTTCGAACTAAAAGTGATTCATCCAAAGGTTTTCCTAATTCTTTTGCCTTTGTGGCATAGCCGCTCGCTTTGGTCAGAATGCATCCACCGCTTCATCTTCCTTCATTTGAAGGTCCAAATCAATCATCAATGATTGTAATCGTGCTTGTTGCACTTTCTCTTCCAACGTGTCTTTTCTTAATGAATCCCATAATTCTTTTCTCGCTCGCAACTTGCTACTTGTAAGATCACATCTTCGGTCAATGCTTGATATAGGAAGGCATTTGTTGCCTTATCCTTTTAGCATCTACTTGTGTATCGCTCTTAGGTTCTATTGCTTCCATAAGCCTTGTGCTTCTAGTATCACTTTAATTTGTATTGTCCAAACCGTAGTTTGTGGCTTTGAGTTTTGGGCATTGATCATCGTGTCATAGGGGTTACGGTTTTGTTGCATGTTATCGCCACTCGCATCGTCACCGTGCATATTGATGGTTCTAATGATCTTCACTTTCTATGGAATTCTAACTAAGTATGATATATACTTAATACCACGGAATGTAAATAGTTTCCGGAATCTAATATCTGGGATCAATATAGTTCTCGGATTTCCTAGTAATGTAAATAACTAACTATACTATTCAAAGTATAATAGAGAAATCCAAAGTTTGAATTTGTGACCTCTTTGTTGTGTATTAAACACGATCAGTATTCCACTTTTGTCGGTGACTTGAGTATAATACCAACCACGCTCTTTCTTTCCCCACGTTGTCTTTTCTCCTTCTCGTATCGATGTAATAATGATTTGCCTTCGAACTCTTGGTCTTGGCTATTTTCCGAACACAATTCCTTCCAAAATACCTTTCGGTATTATCAAAGAAACAAGTTAATTTACTTGTTCTTTCTTCTTTACCAACAAATGGTAATCTTCTACGTTTGCTTGCCGCGTCTCACAACCTCTCTTTACCTTTGTTCCACACCGAATGTGCTTCACCCCAAAATATCTTTCGATATTTTTCAACAAAAACCCACAAGTGATCAAGTTGTGTCCTTTGTTAATAATCTTTTATCGCTAGCGTCTCTTCTTTCAAAACAATACTTGATTGTTTTCTAAAAACCGTTGTGTTTTCTTCTAATTCCAAGCAACGCCTTTTCTCTTCTTGTATATGCCGCACTATACAAGGTATCTCTAACGCGTCTTTCTTCTTTGGTTACGAACTCCTTCTCTTTCTCTTGTTGCTGCAGATTAGTGCTTCACAACAAAAAACGACACCACACTGGAATGGGTGTCTTCTCCGTTTGCAATTTCGACACAAAACGAGTTGTATACGACTTGTCTTATGTCCTAGTTATTCAAGTGATAACGTTTCTTCTTGAAAAACGTTTTCTTCTCCTTCTCCTGAAACAAATTCAGCGAGTACTTCTTCTTCCAGAAACTATGTTTCTGTTTTCTTCTTCCTGAACCAAAGACCAGTGGTGTTTTCTGTCTTGGTTTCCTTCTTCCACGTTGGGGTTTTCTGCTTTTGTATATGTCTCGTTAACAAATCTGGATTCGGTTCTGTCTCGCTAAACAAGGGCTGGTGAATGATGTTGCCTCGTTAAACAAGAATCTGGTGTTGGATATGTGATTGTAACGAGATGTAAAACAGGCTCTGATACCAAATGTTGGTCCCTACTGCATGTGATGTTGAGTCGATATGAAAATGCAAACAATAACAATATGGATCTTTGAATAACTAAAATCGTCTAACTTGTAAATGATTCATTACATGTCCTATAAATACTAAACGAAACGGTACAATACTAAACAATGTGTCGGTTAAGATGTAACCGCTTGTAAACTTTCAGAACTTCCTATAACCGTTTTTGGCGGTTAAATAACTGCTAGTAACCGCTAGTCGGTTTTAAACTTTGTGTTGAGCAAGTTTGGTCCTTCGAGGTTGAAGCAATGGCGAGATTACCGTCTTCATCCAATACCCTCACTCTCAGGCCATTTAAACTCTCCGAGCAGATAATGTTCTCAACTATACTGGGACGGCAAGTAACAAAGTTCCTATTTATGGAAACAATGACAACAAGAGATGAAGCTTTTACTAGCTTGCATCAGAAACGTATGCATGCCCCACCCATAATGGCGCCGGTCAACCGTTCAATCGGGTTCTTTTCTGCTTTGTGTGTAGCCTAACACAAGGCTGACATATGGTACTGTTTGGCTAAGAATTACTGGGTCAGGGGATCACTGGATTGCGACACAAGCTTTGAAGATTTTTTTGAAGGACTTTCGTGAAATAGCAAGGTTACAAGCGTTTAGTGTAGTGGGTGTGGTTAAAGGTTTTCCTTTGCCACGTTACCTCCATGTCATCATTTAACACTTTCATTCTTTTTTCCTTCTCATTTTTCTTAACATGTGGAGCACTTTCTATCTCTGATAAAACTTTTCTCATTTTTATGATTTAAAAATACCATTAAAGTACACAAACCAATTCATATTATACACAGAAATAAAATATAATGTTCTCTTTTATTGGTTTTGGCACCATATGGACAAAGTTTTGGTGCGGGACTCTACTCCTGTTGGGGAGAGCTTTTTATCTTTGTTGCAAAGTCCGGTATACATTGAATTGGGTTTCCTGCTAAGCAAAAGCATTTCCGTTGAGTTACTTGAAAGTGCACCCTACACCCTTATTGATGTGGAGACTATAGGTTCTGACAGTGTTAGAGATTGTTGGATTTAAAATAGAAGGGCTTCTTAGGAAATATACGTTAGTCAACGGGTCAATGTCATCAACATCAATTAAAGACAATTTTATCTATAGCTTTTTATCCACCAATAGGACCGACAGTTGATCATGACTAGATTATAAATTTGATGGTGCATATGTACAACGACGTGTTTCATATTTTTCAGATACTGATTATATGGATTTGAATCATAAGTTGTGATTAAATGATTTATTGTAGTAATGATATTCCACTGTGATTTTAATGATGTATGAAAATGATGATGATATTATAAGTTGTTTACACCAGGTTTCGATCAAACTGGTCAAAAAATTTTAGCCGTGGCCAAACATTTTAAAAGAGATATTGCAAAACTGCTAGTCCTAGCAAAACAAGTGCATCGTGTAATTACTCGGTAGTTCACAAGAATTTGACCGAAAATTACCTGTGAACTTCTCTTAAATTTACGCGTAAATCATTGAACTTTGATCTATATAAAGTCCTTCGGTTATAGTTACGTACTATTTTTTTTGGAAAAAGTATCAAGGGTACAGCTAGTCAAAGATATCAAATAAAAGTAAGGACGGAATATACTTTAAGAACCCTCACAACTTCCATCATGGATCCTTCATCTTCATCCACCAGATTCATTCTCCGTCCGTTTAAACTATCCGATGCAGATGACATCCTCGAATACACTGGCGACGATCAAGTGACAAAGTTCCTATTTATGGAAACAATGACCACAAGAGATGAAGCGTCAACCTACATCAAGCATGTATGCATGCCCCTCCCATGGCACATGTCAATATGCATAAATAACTGCTCAATTGGGTTCGTGTCAACTTATGGTCACGAAGGACATAAGGCCAGCATAGGGTACTGCGTAGCTAGGAAGTACTGGGGTCAAGGGATCGCGACACGAGCTTTGAAGATGGCAGTTAAGATGGTGTTGAAGGACTTCCCTGAAATAGTAAGGTTGCAAGCTTTTACTGATGTCGAAAATATAGGATCTCAAAGAGTGTTAGAGAAGGCTGGATTTCAAAAAGAAGGGCTTCTTAGGAAAAATACATTGATCAAAGGCTCGGTTGTAGATGATTTTATTTATAGCTTCTTATCTACCGATGTGATTGAGGCTGTTAATCACTAGATTATGAATTTGATGGTGACATATGAGGTGTTTCCAATATGTTTAGGAAGTAATTTTATGTTTTTAACGATAAGTATATACGTTGCTATGAAATGCTTCTAGTACGATTGTCATTTTAATTTATGTAAGTTGATTTGCCAATTTTGATGATATAATTAAATCTTAATGGACATATAAATTCAAGGAAAATGACATTTCACTACTATAAAAAAAGGCGTTCAAGAGTCTTGACCAGTTAGAAACGCGATCTATCCGAAGATATAACATATTAGTAGGCTCAAGCCTTGTTTGTGACATGTAGGGGTGTGCACGGTTCGGTTTGGTTCGGTTTTATAAACCAAACCGAACCACAATGTTCAGTTTTGTAGATCCCAAAACCAAAACCGTTCGGTTTTGCGGTTCGGTTTTTCGGTTTGTTATCGGTTTCGGTTCTTTTTCGGTTTTTCGGTTTCTAACCGTTAATATTTGGGTATGGCCAAACTATACCAACAAACTTGTTTTATGACAAAATGAGTTATTCTTCTTTAATTTTTCAATCAAAGCATAATAATGTTTATTGCATAATTCTACAATTACAAACATATAAATGAAATATACATACAAGTGAACATACACGTAGTATAATCATTATCGAATACTTATTGATATATTCACAAAACACGCTTATACGACAAACGCAGCATATAAATATAAACGTTAAGATAAATATATTATAAATCTACTAACAAAATGAATATGAATTTATAAATTTGATTTATTTAGCTATTTAATTATATTATTTTAATTAGATATTATTATATAATAAACCTGGACCTGGTTCGGTTCGGTTCGATTATGGTTTGGTTTTTGGATTTAAAACCAAACCGAACCGCATTTGTTTCTAAAAAATAAAACCAAACCATCGGTTTTAGTTTCGTCGGTTTTTTCGGTTCGGTTTTTTCGGTTTTCGGTCGGTTTCGGTTTTCGGTTTGTTTTGCTCACCCTCATGTAAGTTTCACCAATTATATTATATATATATTTTTCTTTCTTTTTCGCGTTCATATTTATTTGCCATGTATGTAAAGAGATTTTTTTTTTTTTTTTTTTTTTTATGAATGTAATACTCTTAAATTTGATAAATTAAATACAAAAAAAAAAAAAAAAAAAAAAAAAAAAAACATACAAATAAATTTACGAAAATCAAAATTGACGCAACCATTGACCTACCTTTTGAACTCTTCCCAAATTAGTGTGCCAAAAGTAACTTTACTTAACTAATTACACTACATAATACTTCTTCCGTCACAAAATAATAGTTCTCCGACAAAAACATATAGTTTTAAAATAATATAGTTATTAATATTTTCTCTTATTTACTTTTTAGTCGAATGACAATTTTTTATTAACTAATTAATTAATGTCTTCTTTAAAATTTGTAATATTAATTTTAAGCAAAGGGTAATATGTTAAACTTGATCAAATTTTCCTATCTATTTTTAGTCGTGGATTGTGACATCACAAAAAAAAAACATGGATTATAAATTTCGAACGGATGGAGTAGTACTTCATCGCTCTCATTGTCTAATAATAAGTTACTACCCTAGAATTTTCATTAAGCTCCCGTATACACTTTAAACTTTCAAAGTGTAAAAAACTTCTCACCGACTATAATTTCCACTAATAAAATATCTCTTCAGTTTCAGAATAAATGATTAATTTTTTTTTATTGTCCCAAAGTAAACGATATTTCACTTTCAACCAATCAAATTACTTAACACTGTGTCGCTAAGAGGTGTTTCTTTTTTCTATCTGTTTGCAAAAGGTGCCTGTTTGCACAATAGTATCTGATTCTAGTTGGTCATGTGTCTAAAAATGGTGTTTCTTTTTCTTTCTTAATGACAAATACTACTAGTAAATTCCTATTTTAACCTTTTGTTTGAACCAATATTAAAATCAAGTTATCACTTGTTTATACATTGCATCATCAGTAATCAATTATCTTAAATGACCATGTTCAATTTGTATATAAAACACATATCTGACCTTGCAATGAAAGAAAAAAATTTAAATAACTTGTATATGACACACAAAATTCATGAAAAACCACAAGTGAAATTGATTATTATTTATAGACTAGAATACACCGTTGCTCCCTAAACTTGTTACTGCGCATCGCGATGGGACAAAGTTGGGCGTTATCATCGCTGGAGGTCCAAAACATGGAGTTTTAATACCAAACTCGTCCCTTGACTATTAACGCCGATGTCAACGTTCCGTTATACTCCAGAAAATCCCGTTATCCTTTTACTGTTGAGGGTAGAATAGTCTTATTACCTTGATGTACTATAGCAGATGTCTTGTTTTGGAAGCCTACCCAAAAAACCCTAATGCAATGTCAATCATGAAATCAAATAATCTAAGTAAGAAAATAACAAACACAAACCTTGGATTTACTCTATGGTGAATTAGAGAATATCCTTTCTTTGATGACCATGTAATTGAGGAAAAAGCTGCAATCAAGAGATATTGTAAGTGTTTTTTTGTTATAGTCTATTACAATCATATGTTAGTACGATTGTTTAAGTTATTCCTCTTTTAGGTAACTTTATCGTAACATTGTTTTTGGACATTTTTATACAAGCAGTCAACCAGATCCTTTAGCATGAGGTTCCATTACGAAGGTACATTCAAATACTTTCGTGTAGAATATATCAAGGAGGCAAGAAATGCCTTGTTGATCATGTGGAAATAAAAGAGGTATCCGTTGATGAAATGGATGCTCTCATGACCCAAATCGGTTAAGAGATTGGACAAACCAATTATTTCTACTTTCTTAAGCCTGGTTGTACATTGGAAGACGGATTGTTTAGTTTGCGTGAAGCTGCTAATGTTGAGTTGTTGAAAGATGTTGTCAAAGACCCTAAGTTGATAGATGTGTATGTGGAAATAGGTAAGACAATATTAGAGCTGTCTGAAATGTCCCCACAATCTATTAAGACTGTCTTTTGGGAGATGGATGAAAATAGGAGAAAAGTTGCTACTGCTGCTATTCAATCTTGTTGTAGACGATTGGTGTTAGATGATCTTGATAATGAACCTGCACTAGATCCTTTTATGCAACTTACACAAGTGCCTATGGACCTCAATGATATTGGTGAATCTAGCAATTTGCCAAACATTGAGCCGGTATTTTCCACCCTAGACACATCATTTTCTAGCCAACCTGTTCATAACAGTGAGCGTGCTTTAGTACTTATTGATGAGGACAATGCTATTAAGGAGCCTGATAATCTTGAGGTTAATCTGTTCCGAGTGACTCAGGGGAAGCACTTAGAGAAAGTAGGAAGAGCACTAGTTGATGTCAATAACAGGTTTGAGGAGTCTGATGTTGATGTAAATCTATTTCAATTAACTCAGGGGAAGCACTTAGGGAAAGTAGGAAGAGCACTAGATGATGTCAATAACAGGTTTGAGGAGCCTGATGTGGATGTAACTCTGTTTCAATTGACTCAGGATAATCATTTTGTATGATGCGCATCTGTTTATGACAATAACATGGAACATGATCATGTTGTTGATGTTACTCTATTACAAGTGAGTGACACTAGTGACTTAGGCAATGCAGTTGATGATTCAATTCAAGCAAATGAAGAGAATACTTGTCAGGAGAATGATGCACAACTTGCTATGGTCCAAATAGGTCAGAGTAATGAGTTAGGTCAAGCAGGAACAACCAGTAATATAAGTGATGACATGCATTTGGAAAATGATTTACCTGTGATGGTTGATGATGTCTTTTGCAGTGAGTATATATCTTTCCGACAGGCAAACTTTGCAAATGGAGCCTATACCATATTCTTCTATTCTGGTCAGGAGTTTCCTACTGCAATGGATGTCAAAACTAAGGTAAGAGAGCATTCAATAGAAACTATGAGGGAGTTGTTTTTTGTGAAGAATGACAAAACAAGAATAAGGGTCAGATGTAAGGGTTGTGTTCCACTTTTAGGCCCAAGTGAAAGTCCTGGACTAGATATAGGCCCATCTAGAAGTCCATTAACCAGAAGGGGTATAAATGCATTGCTTTCTGGCAAAAAGGACCTTTCACAAATACTCTGCCCATGGCTATTGTTTGTTGGCATGAATGGTGAGACAGGTACATGATCAATCATAACATATAATGAGCAACACACTTGTTTGCAATCAAGGGCACTCAGAGATTTGACCTTAACTGTATCTCAAAGCAAATTACAGCACAAATTGAAACCAATCCACTGGTTCCTGTCAAGTCTGTGCATAATCAACTTTCTAACCAATACGAGCTTCAAGTGTCCCTGTAGAAGGTTTTAAGGGCCAAAAACTTAGCAATAACAACCATCAGGGGTCAATTCAAGCTACAATTTACCATGTTGAGAGATTATGTTCAAGAGTTGCAGAAGACAAACCCTAATACAACAGTTGTGATGAATGTGGAACGACCTGCAGATGAGGCTCTTCTAACGAGAGAATTCAAGAGAGTGTGTGTTTGTTTAGGTGCATGAAGGAAGGATTTAAAGTGTGTGGAGATCATTGTTGGGGATGGGTGCTTTTCAATTCGTGGTCCTTTGAATGGTCAACGATGACAATGTGGGAATTGATAGCAACAATGGTATGTACCCTTTAGCTTATGCTTTTGTTGAATCGAAAACATAGGATCATGGACTTGGTTTCTTCATTGTTTATCCGATGATATAGCACTTGAGCCAATCTCAAGCATCACTTTATTACTAACATGCAAAGGTACCCTTAACTGCTTCATGAATTTAAGTCTCTCCGTTTTGAAACAGACGAAGAAACATATTTGATTTGTGCGGGATATAAGTAGAGCTTTAGGAGATGTTTTCCGGATGCGTAACACAGATTCTCAGTATTAGAAGCATTCATGAGAAAATGAAACTTCAATGGAAAGGTAGGGCCTACAAAGAGCATCTGTGGGAATGTGCAATGACCTCAACTGTTGTGGTTTGAAGCTATGGTCGATTTCAAGAAATTTAATCAACCAAACCCATGATTGGTTAAGTAAGATACCACCGATCCATTGGTCAAGGTCACATTTTTCATGTAAGTCATCTATTTGTTTGATTAATTTGTATTTGTTAATGCAGTATAAGCAGTTATAATTAATACATGTTTATTCTTGTTTATCTTTAGGAGAGCTACTCGATGTGTTACTTAATAACATGTGTCAAGTGTTTCATGACAAAATAATTGAAGGTTTAAACAAACCAATTATTACAGCCTTAGAATACATCAGGGAATATTGTATGAAGAGGATAATGCATGTTCTTGTGATGATTGAGAAGTGTGATGGGCCACTAACACCAACTGCACAACACATGCTAGAGGGTATTAAAAAAGAGGCTGTTAAGTATAATGTTTTATGGAATGGGGGAACTAAGTTTCAGGTTAGTGGACCATGGTGTGACCAATGTGTAGTTAATGTTCTAGAAAAGTCTTGTACTTGCAGAAGATGGGAGATAACAGGTTTACCATGTAAACATGTTGTTGCTACCAATCGGAATATGGCTTTAAATGGGCAACAAGTAGGAGCTGTAGAAACATGGGCTCATCCTTGTTACTATCTTATCACTTAGGAGGCAACCTACCATCACCATGTCGAGCCTATAACTAGCAGTGAACATTGGGAAAAATCAACTGTGCCAACAACAATTGTTCCACCGAAATCCAAAACAAAGCCGCCTAGCTCAAGAGGTAGAAAAAGAGTTAGGATAGCTCCTGAAAGTGAAGAGATTGTGAAGAATGGTAAGCTGTCAAGGGCTTGGAAGAGTGTTAAGTGTAGCATTTGTGGCATTGCTGGACACAACCGAAAAACATGTCTAGGGTATGGTGGAGCTGAAAGTAGTTGAATGGCAATAAGGGAAATGTCAAACAAGTGCCTACAAAAGCTGCAGCAAAAAAGACACATCCTAAAGGTAACAAAGTAGCAGCAAAAAAGACACATCCTAAAGGTAAAGGTGTTGTTGAAAGTCAAGTTAATGCAACTCAAGGAAGTGGTGTTCAATCTGAAAATCAAGATCAAGCAACTGAAGATCCCATGATACATGATGTATCCCTGTCTCAATCCCAGCAACATCAAGATGAAGCAATAGAAGATCCCAAGATACAAGATGAATCCCTCTCTCAATCCCAGCAACATCAAGATGAAGCAATTACCGATCCCAGCATGCATGAGCAATCCTAGTGTCAATCCCACCAACATGTTCAATCACAGTTTGATTCTCACCGCGGTCAGTGATATGTAAGCGCTTCGCTTCTACCCACCGCTACACGAAGAATGACTAGCGGCAGGTGCCTTCGAAAGAATGATGGCCTCACCATAGGTCAATTTCATTATGCTAATTAGCTAGACAATGTTTCATCTAGTTTATTTCCTATGTGAAAACGTAGGGGGGGTGAATACGCTACCGTTTAAAAATGTTAGATCTTTTGTATCAAATCGCTTATGAAGCTTTTTATAATATGAAAGTACCAATTATTGTTTGTGACTAATATAAAGCATAGCAAACCAAGTTGTCACACAAGCATCAACATCAAACCACATCACAAGCAATTATAAAAGTAAAGAGATAAAGAAAGGAAAGTGCAAACCGAACACGAGGATTTATAGTGGTTCGGTCACGGATCTCCTCTCCACTTACTCCACTCCCGAGTACCCAACTCGAGAGTTACTTCACTAAATCAACAAGCTCCCTTCTCGGTGGAGAAAACCTTACAATCGTCGCTACACTTTTTCCGGTACAAAGCTAAATACCGGGTTCTAGTTCGAGGTAGAACCAACCTATCGTCGCCTATACAATATTTCTGACACTAAGCTAGATGTCGAGTTCTTTCCGGGTACAACCACTCCCGTTATGTTTTATGACCCAACATAACAAGCCTTGTGTTTTATGGTACAAACACATAACCCATCTAATCTAGTTTGGTGAAAGTGTTGTGATGATGCAATAATGTTTACAATGATGATCCATGACATAAATGTCTAATAGATATGAATGACTAATCTAAATGATCTTCTTAAATAAGAAGTCTTCAATCAATGAGGATATCAAGAGATCTTGAATCTTCATATGTTGATATGCTTTGGTGAATGAGGATGGCTAGATCTCCAAGCTTTCCTTGGTTGATCAAAATGTAAAATATGCTTACAACAAAGATGAATGTTAGAAGCATTATGATCATGTGATGATAAGGGTGATTAATGTATGTTACTACATGGTTATCTATAGATCTAAAAGATGAAAGAAATATAGAGAGATGTGTGTTGGAAGGGATGAAGATATGAGAAAACCATGAGATGGTATT